>OZ038386.1:37707375-37714875 GCA_964036045.1 Eutreptiella sp. 'Long Island Sound 2002'
GAAATGTCCTACCAGCTGCATATGGCGCATGGTGCTTTGCACGGAGCTCCGCGTAGCTTCACTGAGCCATGGGGCCCTGCTGTGGCATGCTTGGATCTCTGTTAGGCATCGCTCCCTCACAGAGTGACATATGGCATCAACTTGGTCAAGCGGCAGAAGCGGGGCTGGCAGGGATCGGTCACAATGGGGAATGGCTACAGGGATCACCGCTTTAACTAGATCCAGGCGGAACCTGGCTAGGCTGTCCGTTAGGTGGGTGGGGTTTGGGAGGAGGGGGACACGTGCATTCTCAACGAGCAACTTTGCTTCATTCGGTAGTAGGAGTGCAGTCGGCTGTTGTGTCGTGCGAAGGATCACATGACCCGTAGGGTTCGCAAGACACGGGTGTGTTTCCTGCCACGCAGAGCAGGCGCAGTGATATTTCTGTAGCTTTGCACGCAACGTGGCACGGAGGGCTTGCAGTTGCTCTGTGCTTAGTGGGGATTGGAGGTTTTGATATGGGGGGATTTTGTTGGGGTAGGGGTTTTCAGGCATGAGGGGTATGTTCCGTGTGAGCCACGCGATTGTGTGTTCCGCAACCACTGGCGCCTGGTGCTTACGCACAGCATCAACTACTTTGGCAGCTTTTACAGGGACAATTGTGACGGCTCGCATCAGCCAATGCTTGATGCCTGAAGGGGCGGAGTGTTTCATGCATGCACGTTTCAGGAGGTCCTGCAGCCACGAGCTTAGTGTGCTGGAGTATGAGGGGAGGTGGAGGGTGATCCGCCTCGGTAGTGATACCCACAACTCCCGGTTCACACGCTTAGCAATCACGGAAAATAATTTGTCGAACTCTGGGCCCTTCACATAGGTATTGACATCAGCCATGAATAGCAGGAGGTCATTTATGTGGCCCACCTGAGCATGGTTGGAGATCACTGTATTTACAAGTTTTGCATACTGTTTGCATTCGGAAGGGCAGGCAATGGCATTGAGTAGGGTCGACCACTCTTCACGAAGGGGGACATGGGCCGGGTCTCGGGCGTTGACTGTGGGGGCACATAGGGTGTTCCACTCTCCTTCCAGACAAAGGGGATGTTCTGTAGTAACATACTGCATGGGAAGCATGGAGAACATACCAGCCCCAAACCTAGCAATGAGCCTGGGCAGGGAGGGGACTGCTGTACCACCGAAAGTCTTTTTTCCTTGGTGGGACTTGCCAGTGTAGGTTTTACTGAGGGCCTTACCTCCGCAATGGTGTTCACGGAAGCGCACAATGGGGGGGGCGCGGCTGGGTGATACAACCCAACTGACCAATATATACAGCACTGCCCACCAGGGCATAAATCAAGCAGGCAGGGGCAGACAGATCAATTGTGGTGCGGATCTTGCGCATCCGCCAGATTCTGGCAAGGTGGGCGTCTGGGATGCGGGCAAGGGAGGCATTTGCACGGAGCATACTCGCAATGACTTCACCCCAGGGAATGGCCCCACGTTTTAGGAACTCATTGCGCAGATTACATTGGTGTTTCCAGTCCTCCCACCATGATTTGAGGTATTGTGCACTAGTGGCTGACTGTATGGGGGATAAGAGGCCAGGGGGGCAGCACCAATACGCCTCTGGGTCCCTCTTAGTGAGCCCATGCATGGCATGTTTGTATGCATGGACATCCAAGGAGTGCCCAACAGGGGAGACACCCCCTTCTACAATCCAGAGTGCCCACAAGCCAGGGGCCCTGAACCAGTTTTCTTTCCCCCCCCCTTGAGGATGGAAGGAGCGCATGGGGAGGCGAGTCCATGAGGCAAGCATAGTACCCCTTTGTTGGCGGTGCTTGTTATCAAGCCATTCGGACCACAGCTTATTTCAGTCCCTACGGTGCAGAATGACTGTGCGTGCAACAGGTCTGAGGGAGAGGAGGTCCAGGACTTTGGCACAGTTCGGGGACAGGAAGTCTGTACGAATGAACACATTTTGATGCGGCAAGGTCACGTTAGGGGCTACCCGGCCAGTGCACACAAAGTCGTGCGTTGAGCCAAAGAACGTGCACGAAGGGACAATGCCAGCAAAACAGCGTGTGGGTGTGGTGTAGGGTGTCATGCCCATGCTGAATGAGACTCCCAGGGTGGCAGTCAAGAAGTGTTCAAAACCACCCGAGAGTTTCCAAAACCGTGGTGGGGCGGTTTCACACTGGGCATTGAGGCGGGACAGGTGTGCCAGCACATATGGCTGGTTCCCAGGGCTAAGCCAGGATTGAAACAGGCGCACACATCTGGTACGGGGTCGGTCTCCAGCACCAGCACGCAGGGGCAGCGCGGTGGGGCGCAGTACATCAGGTAGATCGGCTTGTGTGCGTGGTGCTTTAGTATCCTTGTTGTGGGTGGGCCAAGGTGCAGGTGCATGAACTCTGGAATACGATGCCGTGTCTGGCAGGCTACCAGGTCTGGGACGCTGCTGTATGTCACGCACATGCTGTGTACCCTGTATATTCTGTACAGAGGCCACTGCAGGCCTATTACACTCTCCCCCAGGGTGGGCTTGGGGGGGGTGCGAGTTGCTGATGTCCCTTGTCCTCACTATACAGTTTCCCGGGATTTGCCTTGGTGGGGTATAATGTGGGGTTGCTTGGGGGGCTGAGGCCGAGAGGCTGGATACCGCAGTTTCCATCACTGACAGCAGTGCTTCGTAATGCGCGATTTTGGCCATTTGTTCATGGCGCATGGCCAGAATCTGGCAGAGGACACCCTGTGTATCTGCTGGGATGTCGGCGAAGAGTTTTTGAATGTGTGCATCCATGAATCCATGACTCCGTGGTCGGTCTGGGGCCCCTACCGGACCTGATTGGTGTGCTGCTTCCTGGGGCTGTGCGACGGCTTCCCGAGGGGTAGGCGGTGCTGCCGGAGCCACTGGGTGGGTTGTACCTGGGGGTGTGCGGCAGCTTCCCCAGGTGCAGGCAGTGGGGCACATGTGCAGCCCACTGTGTGGGACGGGTGGCCACAGGGGCTTTCAGACAGTGGCTTCTTCAGTGGGGGGTTTAGGGCTGCTGCCATGCTTTGAGCCTCTTCCATGGACGGGAACGTCAGCTTGAGCGGGATGTGCAGCAGGTTCTGCTCTTGTCCTGGAAGGAAGTCTCCACGTTTCAGGGGTGGCGGAAATTGCGCTGCAATGCCCAGGAGCCACAGGGGGGGCATTGATCCACCCTGGGGCAGCATGCGGACCCTTGCTGTGCGCACTTGGTACTCCTGTGGGCCAGCCACTGTGGGTTGCTGGATGAGGACGTAGCAGCCGAACGGAAGTTTGTGGGAGGCCAGCGAGATAAGTGCATTCTTGGTGACCGTGGCCTTGTTGCCCAACATGTCTGGGTCTCCTCCATTTTGACGAATGAGGTCGCGGATGGTATCCTTCGAGGCTGCACCCATGGAGCAACTTGGAGACCTGTTGCAGGCACTGCTTTGGGGAAAGCGACTTGTTTGCATAACTCGCCATGGAATGGGTAAGAGCGTGCAGGAGGTCTATCAGATTCAAGTCGTTGAGGTCGGATTGGACGGGTGTGGGGAACTCCACCGGCTTAAGATGCGCCGACAGTCGGATCGCACTTGAGTGTTTACAAAGCACAGCAAAACAGCGAAAACTCTTCTCAAAGCTGCAGCATGAAGCTGTAGAGTGAAGGCAGTGCAACGAAGAACCTCTGTTGCTCAAGGCAAATGGTACCAGTGTTCGTGCACCTTTGGGCTGAGGGTCAGGAAGTTGGGCAGGTAATCAACGTGCAACCCCTCCACCTCCGGCTGAGGGTCAGGGAGTTGGGCAGGTAATCCGCTGGCAACCCCTCCACCTCGGGCTGAGGGTCAGGGAGTTGGGCAGGTAATCCGCTGGCAACACCTCCACCTCAGGCTTGGGGGCGCTCTGTTGGTGCCGCCTCCTCACCAGCAGACACGTGAACGGTTTCTGCTAGGGGAGCCCCGCTTCATGTGGTCGCTGACCAACACTTTACGCCTATGCCTTTCGTTTCACTGTGCGTCGGTGGGGGGGGGGGGGGGGGCAGGGGAAGAACCGACGCTGTGCCTGTAAGGCCAATGTAGTACTACCAGGTGCAGGAACCGGGACCTGCACAATACAGCCGGTGACGCCAAGGACGGCGGCACACAGAACAGTACGTCGAGACAACAAAAAAAACCGAACATCAGCACCCCGGGGCATACTGCGTGCCGGGGCTGTGTATGCGTGCATGCAATCCATGTCCGTGTGATCACGTTTGTTCACACCTTCAGGTGAAGGCGCAGAGGGATCCGGCAGGCTTAAGGGGACAGAGTTCAGTGCCACCAGCGCATCAAAACAACAGAGACCAACCATCAGCACCCCGGGGCATACTGCGTGCCGGGGCTGTGTATGCGTGTATGCACTCCATGTCCGTGTGATTACATTTGTTCACACCTTCAGGTGATGGCGCAGAGGCACCCGGCAGGTTTAAGGGGACAGAGCTCAAAAAAAACCGCAAACAACAAGACGTGTGCTGACACCTGTGAAGAGGAGAAGTGGGGTGCAGTCACAGTGGGTACCTCGCCTGACCGGCAACGCTGGAAGCAACCAGGAACAGTACAAAGCGCTACCCAGGCTGCCACTACACTTGATTTTTAGATGATGTTCTACCTTCCGCTACCCACAGCATAAACTGATTTGTGGACACAACCTGGATGAGGACGTAGTTACGTAGGAACCGGTGTACAGAAGTTCGCCACCACACAAATGGGTAATTGCAGTACCCCAGCCCCCATGCAATGGATCTAAAGTTGCGTACCACGTCGGCTGAGGAGAGGGCAAACCATATGGAATGGAGCATTACCGCTGGCAGGTGGGAGCGCAGGGTTGTGCGCGCATTCGGGGCATACACCGGGGGCCAGGTCAGCCATTCCGCCCGTGGGGCATTGGCAGATAGCGTGGTGCCCTTGCACATGAGGGATGGCCCTGCTTTACTGATGCTGACCGTGGCTGTACCCCAAGGGGCCAGGGGGGGGTGGTGTTCCCACTTTAGGGACATCTTGTAGAGCGCAGACAGGAAGGCAAAACAGAATGCACGGCATGGCTGATGCAGAGAAGGGGGTATGGAGATCAAAAATATACGACAATTGTCTTTGAACCGGCTCAGCATGAGGGCTGGGGTGTGCTCCTGGGGGGGGTTGAGGAGGCTGAGTTGATCCCAATTTTTCCAGCCCTTTAAGGCTTCGGAGAGTGCAATTTTCGGCATATCTATCTCTGTGAATAACAGCCTGAGGTCAGCTTTGTCCTTGCGGGGAGCATGCTGCAGGATGTTGTGCAGTCGCCCCCCCGGGGCACCATCCCAGGGGGCTGGGGAGAGGATTGGTATGCGGAGGCCATTGAGGGTGAGTAGCCCCCAAACTGTATCAACTGGGGACCACCAGGGAAGGAAACCTTCATCACTTAGGTCTTTCGGGGTCACCTGGGGGGACTCTTCGTGTGCAATCAGGCCATCATGATCACATGCATGCAGGGGGAGTGAGCCATTGAAGTACGGCTTGGGGGGGCTCAGAGCAAGGTCCACAAAAATGTCTACAGGGGCAGCCGGGTCGGTATACTCAGGCAGGCTGAGCTGACACCTCATGTTATCAAGAATGGAGTTGATAAACTCAGGGATCGCAGACGGTTTGAAGCAGTGTACCTCACGCCAGAGACACCAAAGTTCAGCTGCATGCGAGGACAGGAACCCCCCAATGGCCATACCAATATCCGTTTGTTGGAGCAGCAGGCAGCCCAGCGTGAGGACTGTGTTGTGATGGAGGTCCCACTGCAGATATCGAGTCAATTCCTCTTGAGAGATCACAGTGTGGTACGGTCCGCACGCATTCCCTACTCTGTCCAATCGCTTGTCTAATTTGCCCAGGGAGAACCAGACATGCTCACAGCGGACATGTTTCTTGACAAGGCTCAGGGCCCACTCTAGTGCATCCTCAACTTCTCCCCTGGGGATGTTCCAGTACTGGTCATCCATGTCCGCTTCATCAGGGAGCGTACAGGACCAGTTTGGGTTTTGGCGCACCAGGGCCAGGAAAGCATCACACACATTTAGGAGTAGGGGGGTGCCCAGGCCAGGTACAGCCTCTGCCGCCGCTTCAACCAGAAGTTTTAGGCAGCAGCCCATACTTTTGCCCCAGGTTTCAAGCGGGTGGCCAATGAATGTGACGATCTCTCTCCATTTTAGTCCCTCACCTAGTGTGGTGGCACTCAACTCATCTGCTTTCCATTTAAGAGTAGAGTACACAGAGGGGGGACTGTGGGGCAGGGGGGCTTCCGAGTGTACTGCATGCATCAGCATTTCCTGGAGGGAGGAGGGGGAGGCATAGGCCGCAGGTAGCTGGTTGTGGTGCTTCGCATCTTTTGTGACCCCTGCTTGCTGCGCAGAGGAGACAAAGAGATACAGGCCATGGGCCTGGGCCAGGTGAGGGGGAAGGGGCAAAGCCCAGGATGGGGAATTTTTTCCCCGTTAGGATGTTGTCCAGGCACCGAAACTCATTTAATTTGAAGCACTGAGCTGACACCTTCGTTGGTTGTTTGTCCCAGAAATGTCCTACCAGTTGCATATGGCGCATGGTGCTTTGCACGGAGCTCACTCCGCCCCTTCAGGCATCAAGCACTGGCTGATGCGAGTCGTCACAATTGTCCCTGTAAAAGCTGCCAAAGTAGTTGATGCTGTGTGTAAGCACCAGGCGCCAGTGGTTGCGGAACACACAATTGCGTGGCTCACACGGAACATACCCCTCATGCCTGAAAACCCCTACCCCAACAAAATCCCCCTATATCAAAACCTCCAATCCCCACTAAGCACAGAGCAACTGCAAGCCCTCCGTGCCACGTTGCGTGCAAAGCTACAGAAATATCACTGCGCCTGCTCTGCGTGGCAGGAAACACACCCGTGTCTTGCGAACCCTACGGGTCATGTGATCATTCGCACGACACAACAGGCGACTGCACTCCTACTACCGAATGAAGCAAAGTTGCTCGTTGAGAATGCACGTTCCCCCTCCTCCCAAACCCCACCCACCTAACGGACAGCCTAGCCAGGTTCCGCCTGGATCTAGTTAAAGCGGTGATCCCTCTAGCCATTCCCCACTGTGACCGACCCCTGCCAGCCCCGCTTCTGCCGCTTGACCAAGTTGGTGCCATATGTCACTCTGTGAGGGAACGATGCCTAACAGAGATCCAAGCATGCCACAGCAGGGCCCCATGGCTCAGTGAAGCTACGCGGTTTCATGCATGACGGCTCGCATCAGCCAGTGCTTGATGCCTGAAGGGGCGGAGTGTTTCATGCATGCACGTTTCAGGAGGTCCTGCAACCACGTGTTTAGTGTGCTGGAGTATGAGGGGAGGTGGAGGGTGATCCGCCTCGGTAGTGATACCCACAGCTCCCGGTTCACACGCTTAGCAATCACCGAAAACAATTTGTCGAACTGTGGGCCCTTCACATAGGTATTGACATCAGCCATGAATAGCAGGAGGTCATTTATGTG